>JAQNBH010000011.1:41743016-41784212 GCA_028752905.1 Cladorhizidae sp. MBARI D1340-BT2
TCCCTGTCCATATTTGTATAGTTCTAGCTATAATAAGACCCTGTAAATACTATTACATTTTAAACCGCAGTCTACAGTGTAGACTGTGGTTTGTTAATGACATATATACATTGTGGGAGTCCTACCACTTGTGCTTGCACTCCCAGTGCATTCAGGGTAGTTCAACTAAGTCAATTATATATATATATATATATATATATACATGTATGTAGGGAGGTCCCTGCCTACTTGTGGTAGAGAACATGACCACCTCACCCCATGAAGAAAGCTCTGATACCTATCCACAGGGAGGATCAGAAGAGTAAAACTCTGACAGTGTAGCTGAATCTGAAGATGAATTGGAAGTATTGCCAACCCCTTCTCCATATAAGTTTGAGCCTGACATTACAACCTCAGACTCTTCCATCTCTTCTTCCAGTGAAGAGTATGATTCAGAGGACAGGCTAAGTGATTTGTCATGGCATACTTATATCTTCAGTCCCATTGTTGCATCTAATAATGATTCACTTCTTAACCTAGGCATCTATGTAGTCACTGCAGTACAATGGAGACAAGTAAGGAGTGTTATGCTGTAAAGAAATACTTAAGATGCTATTAGATTGAACTGGAAGTTTCTGTGAGCACAGGTCAGTTTGCTCGAGAATGTGGGTCCAAATAGCTTATTACCTGTATCGACAACACTATGAGAATGCTCCACCAACTCCATTGCATGTGTGTGTGTGTGTGTGTATATTATGTGTCTCTCTCCTCCATTTTGCTACAGGAAGTGCAGATGTATACAGCTAGAGACCATTGACCAGGTGCTGCTGGGGTTGGTTAGGAAAGCATATTTGAGTTGTTTGCATGTGTAGTGACCAAAATTCGAGCAAGTTTTCCTCCTGAAACTTCCACTGTGTTTAACTGTCCTGTGTTAACATAGCAATTTCAACTAGCTAGAGCAAGTCATTGTGTTGTTGTTCTTTCATTATCGTACAAAACAAACATTCATGAAAATCAACTTTGATGTTCAGTAGCTTTTTCTTGGTCAGGCCTACTGTAGCTATCACACAATGGAGGAGGTGAAGAAGTAGTAGATTTGGATGCATCCCCAAGGAATTATAGGACTACCTAAGAACTTCTGTGAACAGGTCAGCAACATAATCTATATATGACAAAGAAATGACATCATTACAGCTTACATGCAGTAGTAGTGATAATCTTACTAAAAATATACTCTTCCACTATCTTCCTAACAATATATCCACCTTCTTATATATGGAATAGTGGATAGAAAAGCTGCTGGTGACCTGCTTTCCTATATCTTGCCTCCCTACCTTATTCCCTTGGAGTGGAGTGATGCCAGCTACAATCAATCTATGTGTGTAAAGATCATGCAAATACTGAAATTGATGCTGCATCGTATAAATGCAACAACCCAGACCTTGAGAGCATTCCAACATATGAGAAGCAGGTTGACTTGGGAGCAAAGTGTATACACCTCGCTGTGAAAAGCCTCACTGCATGGTGTCTGGTATATACTTCAGAGAGAACTTCACAACATCTTTAGTTATTACTATGGCTTTCTCGCTTGCTTTGGTATCTGCACGGAAGTTAGAATAATATAAGTTAGCTGATCACTAAGAAAGTCCAAAACTTCTATGGAGAAGAGGTTGGCACTACTCCCATTCATCTTCTGGTTCAGCTACAACTGTCAGAGTTTTCCTATTTTGATCATGATGATAGATAGGTATTACAAGCTTTCTTCATGGGGTGTGTGGTCACAGCCTCTACCACAAGAAGCCTCCTTATATATATATATATATTTGACTTCTACAGCTGAACTACCCTGACTGCACTGGGAGTGCAAGCATGAGTAGTCCCACATGGTACTCCTTAGCAAGCCACACACTAACTGGATGATTCTCTTACAAGTGCTTTTATCTCCCTGTAGACTGCAATTTAAAATGTAATATTATTTACAGTGTGTTATTAAGCTAGAACTATACAAACATCAGGGGAGGGGGGTGCACTGAAGTTTCCCCCTAACATCAGGGGAGGGGGTAGCACTGAAGTTGCCCCTAACATCAGGGGAGGGGGGTGCACTGAAGTTGCCGGGGGTGCACTGAAGTTGACCCTAACATCAGGGGAGGGGGGTGCACTGAAGTTGCCAGGGGAGGGGGGTGCACTGAATTGCCCCCTAACATCAGGGGAGGGGGGTGCACTGAAGTTGCCCACTAACATCAGGGGAGGGGGGTGCACTGAAGTTGCCCCTTTAACAGTCAGATTTTAAAGTGTATTATTTTTAATTAAGGGTCTGTAATTATCGGGATTGTCTACCTGTAACAACAACAACAACAGCAGCAACAACATCAACTGCAGCAACAACAACATCAACTGCAGCAACAACAACGTCAACTGCAGCAACAACAACAACACACCAGATGTGTCCTGGCGGTCTCATGTGTAGTCAAGACCACTTCCACTCTTTTCCTCCTCGCCCTGTCCAGTGCTTCGTCCGTCCTACCTCCATGAAAGACACTAAAGGGAAATTAAAGGATTAACAAAGGGGATAATAAGGTTAATAAAGGATAATAAAGGGATATAAAGGGATAATAAAGGGTTAATAAAGGGTTAATAAAGGATGGTTTAATAAAGGATAATAAAGGATAATAAAGGATTCGTAAAGGGATAATAAAGGGTTAATAAATTAAATAGTTGAGGACAGGGTTAGAAACTTCAACAACATGACTGATGGCATTCCTACTCATCCATTGAAACATGATATCACTCCACACTCCCAAATTTCATCACTCCAAATTTCATCACTCCCAAATCTCTCAATGAGTGAAGCAAACCTCCTTCGGGGAGTTGAGCAGGAAAATTTGCATTACTGTACATGACCATATCAGTGTATCTATCTATCTATCATCCATCTTTCTGTCTATCTATGTATCTATCTATCCATCTATTATCTATATGCCTTGCATCGAACGCTCACTTGTGAACGGCTACCCCGTCTTAAATATAACGGGCTTTTGTAAACAAGGAAATGGTCGTCTCAGTGAAAAAGATCGAGAGAACTGACTGATAGATTCGAATATCAAGAAACAGCTTTGCGTTGCATAGCAAGTAGCCTCCAGGTCAGGGATGCTGGAGTTTCATTATGACTTGCCGTATACCACGAAAAGTTGTGCAAGCATTTTGATCGTGTTAAATCATGTGTCTCGGTTGCAATCAGCACAAATAATTTAACACGATTTTATTTCTAGCGCATGTGCACTCATTAGTTATGTGTGGCGTGCTGAAGAAAACGTTTTCTAAACGTATCGAATGCATTAATTTTAGCAGAACAAACAAATTCTTCAAGAAGAAAGCCATCCTTCCAACAGCTGAACAAACTGGGTTGGAGGAATGGCGCCCTAAAGAACCCTAAAGAACCTAACAAATGCAGGAAGGCAGTGCTAGATGGCTCCAGAAAAGGGTTACATCAGAACTCAAGTCAATAAGAACCTTTTGAGTCGTCCGAATTACCCTCATACACGAAATATCTCTACAAATGAAGAGGACTCTTCTGACGGACTGACGTCCTCAGATTAGTAGTGGGTTTTCTGATTGACACTAACTTGATCATGTGACGTTCAGTCCCAAAATTATGATGGTCATAGTAATTGTCATTCATATTTATAGCTGGTTGATTTTGATCATCCTCAACTTGATTCATCAATTCTACTTGTTGGGCTCCTTACATTTCGTGTGTTCTTACTGTACCTGCAGCATACCATAGTATGGCACCTGCCAGTGTATAAACACAAACACACAATTGTTCATGACAGACAATTTTTTTTTAACATTTTTTAAACTTATTTCCACGAACCCTTGAATTAGCATGAATCAAGGTTTTATTTTTAATGGTACATGTAATTACGCATGAATTCAATGTAACAACATGAATTCCATGATTTTCGGTAATCACTAGCTATATTCTCAGTTACTCCTCAGAGCTGTATGGTTGTGGATACAGCATCTGCCACGAGGGTGCAGATGCTTGGAAAGGTAAAGACTCAAATTGCCTTGCATGTGCTGCCACACGGGCTATGTACACTATTGGGTCCATAGGAGAAAGGCAACTGATGGCATATAATCGATAGAGGAGAGGTGTGCCAATGATGGAGGACACAATGAACACATCAAGAGCACAAAACAAGAAGTCTGAAGTTATTAACAGTTATTGCATGCACTACCCTGGACCATACCATCTACAAGCAACGCGTGTTGACCTCACTCTTCCCCCTCCCCCTACTATTTGTCTGTTTGCTATAGACTCAGAAACAGGTGGCGGGAAACTGGGGGGAAATATGTGGGGAGGGGGGAGGGTTACTCAGTGAGTCTCCTGGGGCGATTTTAAGGGGAAGAATATCCAGAATTTTTTATTATTTTTTCGTTCTCTTGAGAGAAGTCGGCTCAATAGATGAGGCGGTGGAGACGGAGAGTCCGAGACTAGAGGTAGGGAGAAAAGGATGGAGCTGTGTGTAAGAGCTAGTGAGACTTCACAGCAGGTGGGAGTGAGGGTGGAGGGTAATCGCCGATCTACTAGGCTAGCTATTGTACATGTTTGCTAGGTACAAGGTTCTTCAGCTCCTACACAAGGGTTGGTAAGGTGCTTAGCTCACCACACAAGGCTTGGTAAGGTGTTTCAGCTCCCATACAAGGCTAGGTAAGGTGCTTCATCTCGCCACACAAGGCTTGGTAAGGTGCTCTCACCACACAAGGCTTGGTCAGGTGCTTTAGCTCACCACATAAGGCTTAGTCAGATGCTTCAGCTCCACACACAAGGCTTGGTAAGGTGCTCTCACCACACAAGGCTTGGTCAGGTGCTTCAGATCCCACACAAGACTTGGTCAGGTGCTTCAGCTCCACACACAAGGCTTGGTAAGGTGCTTCATCTCCCCACACAAGGCTTGGTCAGGTGCTTTAGCTCACCACATAAGGCTTGGTAAGGTGCTTCAGCACCATGCAATTGCCTTGCAGCCATTTCTAGCAACAATTATTACCATTTATCCTACTCAACGAACTCTCAGTTGACATACAGTACATGTAGTAATACCATGCCTTTCTCGATAATCAACAAATTTAAGTTAATTATCGAGAAAGTCACCACATCATATACATACTTTATATATATATATTAGCTGAAAGATGTTTGATTGGTATATAAAAAATATTCTGTGTATTCTCCTACACTAAGATTGCTGTAGCTTCCTAGACTAAGATTGCTGTAGCTTCCTAGACTAAGATTTCTGTAGCTTCCTGGACTAAGATTGCTGTAGCTTCCTAGACTAAGTTGCTGTAGCTTCCTAGACTAAGATTGCTGCAGCTTCCTGGACTAAGATTGCTGTAGCTTCCTAGACTAAGATTGCTGCAGCTTCCTGGACTAAGATTGCTATAGCTTCCTAGACTAAGATTGCTGCAGCTTGGACTAAGATTGCTATAGCTTCCTAGACTAAGATTGCTGTAGCTTCCTAGACTAAGATTGCTGCAGCTTCCTAGACTAAGATTGCTGCAGCTTCCTGGACTAAGATTGCTGTAGCTTCCTAGACTAAGATTGCTATAGCTTCCTAGACTAAGATTGCTATAGCTTACTAGACTAAGATTGCTGCAGCTTCCTAGACTAAGATTGCTGCAGCTTCCTGGACTAAGATTGCTGTAGCTTCCTAGACTAAGATTGCTATAGCTTCCTAGACTAAGATTGCTATAGCTTACTAGACTAAGATTGCTGCAGCTTCCTAGACTAAGATTGCTGCAGCTTCCTGGACTAAGATTGCTATAGCTTCCTAGACTAAGATTGCTGTAGCTTCCTAGACTAAGATTGCTGCAGCTTCCTAGACTAAGATTGCTGTAGCTTCCTAGACTAAGATTGCTGTAGCTTCCTAGACTAAGATTGCAGTAGCTTCCTGGACTAAGATTGCTGTAGCTTCCTAGACTAAGATTGCTGTAGCTTCCTAGACTAAGATTGCTGTAGCTTCCTAGACTAAGATTGCTGTAGCTTCCTAGACTAAGATTGCTGCAGCTTCCTAGACTAAGATTGCTATAGCTTCCTGGACTAAGATTGCTGCAGCTTCCTGGACTAAGATTGCTGTAGCTTCCTAGACTAAGATTGCTGCAGCTTCCTAGACTAAGATTGCAGTAGCTTCCTAGACTAAGATTGCTGCAGCTTCCTAGACTAAGATTGCTGTAGCTTCCTGGACTAAGATTGCAATAGCTTCCTGGACTAAGATTGCTGCAGCTTCTTAGACTAAGATTGCTGCAGCTTCCTAGACTAAGATTGCTGCAGCTTCCTGGACTAAGATTGCTGTAGCTTCCTGGACTAATATTGCAGCTTCCTGGACTAAGATTACAGTAGCTTCCTAGACTAAGATTGCTGTAGCTTTCTAGACTAAGATTGCTGCAGCTTCCTGGACTAAGATTGCTGTAGCTTCCTGGACTAATATTGCAGCTTCCTGGACTAAGATTACAGTAGCTTCCTAGACTAAGATTGCTGTAGCTTCCTAGACTAAGATTGCTATAGCTTCCTAGACTAAGATTGCTGCAGCTTCCTGGACTAAGATTACAGTAGCTTCCTAGACTAAGATTGCTGTAGCTTCCTAGACTAAGATTGCTATAGCTTCCTAGACTAAGATTGCTGTAGCTTCCTAGACTGCAGCTTCCTAGACTAAGATTGCTGCAGCTTCTTAGACTAAGATTGCTGCAGCTTCCTAGACTAAGATTGCTGTAGCTTCCTGGACTAAGATTGCTGTGGCTTCCTAGAAACTACATCACATTGACACATCACAGTTTCCTATCAACTGTATGCCTTATGGAGGCTTCAATGAGCTTAGATATTAACAGGTACATATATGTGTGTTTCTAGATAACAATAAATAGTTTAAAAAACTATAATAACTCAGTTGTTGTCTTTTACTTACCAGTACTTGATATGGCTCCAAGCCTCCAGCTCTGATGTCCAATTATATACAACGGAACTGGGACACATAATCAAGAAGGTACCACTGCAGGATGTCTGGTAAAGGGTGATAAAATGTTTGTATGTTAACATATTAATATCCAGTACATAATCACTTTATGAATTTTCTATATTCTTTAGCAATGAAGCAATGATTGTTGCCTATGAATAGTATATAGTATCCACCAATGAATGGTATCCATCCTCAAGTAGTATCAAACCTCGAATAATAACTACCCTTGACCATTGATTAGTATCCACCTTCAAATAGTATCCATCCTCGAGTATTATCCACCCATGAATAGTATCAGAGCCTTAACAGTCAACCCCATATAATTCACACATACATACGTGTGCACGCACATGCTCAGTAAACTACTACATATATGCTGCTTCATGCTTCAATAGCAGATGTCTGGTTGTTTCCTAGCTAGGAGAAGCCACATAAGGAACTGAGAGAAGCTCTAGTTTCCAGCTCTAGTGATAATCACTCCTCAGTTTGCTCTTGGGGTGTACACTATATAGTAGCAGATAAAAGAGTAGTAGTAGAAGAAGTAGAATTAGTTAGTAATAGTAATAGCAGTAGTAGTAGTAGTAGTAGTGGTGGTGGCAGTAGTAGTAGTATAGTAGTGGTAGTAGTAGTAGTATAGTAGTAGTAGTAGTAGTAGTAGTGTAGTAGTAGTATAGTAGTGGTAGTAGTAGCGTAGTAGTAGTGGTAGTAATAGTGGTGGTGGTAGTAGTAGTAGTAGTAGTATAGTAGTGGTGGTAGTAGTATAGTAGTAGTATAGTAGTGGTAGTAGTAGTATAGTAGTGGTAGTAGTAGTGTAGTAGTACTATAGTAGTGGTAGTAGTAGTAGTGTAGTAGTATAGTAGTGGTGGTAGTAGTAGTAGTAGTAGTAGTAGTGTAGTAGTAGTATAGTAGTGGTGGTAGTGGTAGTAGTAGTGGTAGTATAGTAGTGGTAGTAGTAGTATAGTAGTGGTAGTAGTAGTAGTATAGTAGTAGTAGTAGTAGTGTAGTAGTAGTAGTAGTGTAGTAGTAGTATAGTAGTGGTGGTAGTAGCGTAGTAGTAGTGGTAGTAATAGTGGTGGTGGTAGTAGTAGTAGTAGTAGTATAGTAGTGGTGGTAGTAGTATAGTAGTAGTATAGTAGTGGTAGTAGTAGTATAGTAGTGGTAGTAGTAGTGTAGTAGTACTATAGTAGTGGTAGTAGTAGTAGTGTAGTAGTATAGTAGTAGTATAGTAGTGGTAGTAGTAGTGTAGTAGTAGTATAGTAGTGGTAGTAGTAGTGTAGTAGTACTATAGTAGTGGTAGTAGTAGTATAGTAGTGGTAGTAGTAGTAGTATAGTAGTAGTAGTAGTAGTGTAGTAGTAGTAGTGTAGTAGTAGTATAGTAGTGGTAGTAGTAGTGTAGTAGTACTATAGTAGTGGTAGTAGTAGTATAGTAGTAGTAGTAGTGTAGTAGTAGTAGTAGTATAGTAGTAGTAGTGTAGTAGTAGTAGTAGTATAGTAGTAGTAGTGTAGTAGTAGTAGTAGTGTAGTAGTAGTATAGTAGAGTGGTAGTAGTAGTGTAGTAGTAGTAGTAGTGTATTATTATTAGTAGTAGTACTAGTAGTAGTTAGTGTAGTAATTGTATTATTAATAATAGTAGTAGTAGTAGTAGTAGTAGTAGTAATAATAGTAGTGGTGGTGGCAGTATTAGTAGTAGTAGTAGTATAGTAGTGGTGGTGGTGGCAGTAGTAGTAGTAGTGGCAGTAGTAAGTAGTAGTAGTAGTAGTAGTAGTATTAGTATAGTAGTGGTGGTGACAGTAGTAGTAGTAGTGGCAGTAATAGTAGTACTTAGTAGTAGTAGTAGTAGTATAGAGGAAGTTAAACTTTCCCAGCTAACGTTTCATTCCACACACGCTAACCCACCCACACAAATAAAAAGTTAAAAACCGAAAATAAAATGGAGGGAAACGAGCACGAGCACCAACACCTGCTTACACACGTATACGTAGTCTATACACGGGCACCCAGGGAGCAAGGTATGATAAGTTCCTCGGGTGAGGATGTGTGTGGGTATGGGGGAATTTAAAAAATTGTGTAAAATTACGCTTACAAGTGGTGGCGCTTACAAGTGGTGGCAAAACATGCACAAGAAAGGGAAAAAATTGAAAAGGCATGACATGGCATGAGCATGCTCACCTCGCACGCTCTGCACACGCATGAGGCAGATCAAGTTGGCTATCACTTCATAAATATCCATTACAATATATATATATATATATATATATATAATTATATTCATAGACATTTGTCCAATCAGATTTTTCCTTTATCTGTTGCCACAAAACCATCACATGTGGCGACTTCTTTATGGAATGTGGCAGCATTTACAAATATGGAACTGCAAAGACTGACTGGAAAGCTCCATTAAGAGGACACTTTTAATCATAGGCAATCTATGTGAGGTATATACAGGTACGAAGCAAAGGGCATGAGTTCTAGGAGCGTGCTACTATTAACCATGTGACGGTCAAGGATAATACCTGTTTTGGACCGGTCAGAAGAACATCAGCTTTTGTCCCCTTCTTGTACAGTATGGCCGACATAAAAGCTATCACCTGAACCGTCTTCCCCAATCCCATGTCATCACAGAGGACAGCACCAGAATGGGAGCGGAAACACCGATATAGGAATTGAACTCCTTCCTGTTGGTACGTCCTTAGGTACTGATTCATTATGGCTGGTATCTGTGGAGAACATAATAATTAGTTTATTAGCGAAGTGAGGTGAGTTGGATGGAAAACTTGGTATTGCCATTGTATGGTGTATCTATGTACCTAGGCAACAAATGTTCACCCGTAAAAATATGAATGGGTTACCCGTCTTAAATAATGTGGGCTTCCATGTACGTAAACAGGAAATGGTCGACATGGCGAAGAGACCAATTGGGAAAATACCCAGCAGCATATATGAAGCTAGTAGAGTTAGTGGTAGTCAGTTCAATAACTATTGTTGACCTATGTTCAGTCTATTGTCAACCAACAGCTTTTCTCTGGTTTCTTTAGTGAAGCCGTGATCGTCTAGAGGTTAGGACATTACGTTGTGGCCGTAATAACCCAGGTTCGAATCCTGGTCACGGCATGTTTTTTTTCCCTCCTTTTTTTTCCCTCCACGCATTTCGATCCTTTATGGAAGCAGGAGCAGACTAGATCCTATTGTTAATGCCTCTATGAAAGCAGGAGCAGACTAGATCCTATTGTTAATGTCTCTATGGAAGCAGGAGTAGTACTAGATCCTATTGTTAATGCCTCTATTGGAAGCAGGAGCAGACTAGATCCTATTGTTAATGCCTCTATGGAAGCAGGAGCAGACTAGATCCTATTGTTAATGCCTCTATGGAAGCAGGAGCAGACTAGATCCTATTGTTAATGTTCTATGGAAGCAGGAGTAGTACTAGATCCTATTGTTAATGCCTCTATTGGAAGCAGGAGCAGACTAGATCCTTTGTTAATGCCTCTATGGAAGCAGGAGCAGACTAGATCCTATTGTTAATGCCTCTATGGAAGCACGAGCAGTACTAGATCCTATTGTTAATGCCTCTATGGAAGCAGGAGCAGCATTTAATGCCTCTATGGAAGCAGGAGCAGACTAGATCCTATTGTTAATGCCTCTATGGAAGCACGAGCAGTACTAGATCCTATTGTTAATGCCTCTATGGAAGCAGGAGCAGCATTAGATCCTATTGTTAATGCCTCTATGGAAGCAGGAGCAGCATTAGATCCTATTGTTAATGCCTTATATTGGAAGCAGGAGCAGACTAGATCCTATTGTTAATGCCTCTATGGAAGCAGGAGCAGACTAGATCCTATTGTTAATGCCTCTATTGGAAGCAGGAGCAGCATTAGATCCTATTGTTAATGCCTCTATGGAAGCAGGAGTAGTCTATGGAAGCAGGAGCAGACTAGATCCTATTGTTAATGCCTCTATTGGAAGCAGGAGCAGATTAGATCATATTAATGCCTCTATGGAAGCAGGAGCAGACTAGATCCTATTGTTAATGCCTCAGGAGCAGTAGCAAGCAGCGTTGAGGTACACTGGTTGTACCAGAACCATTCCTTCATGCCCATGGCAGTTCAGACTCTGGGGTTATTTTTCCATCACCAGTTCAGAGGGGAAATTTATGCTCGGTCATGAAGACAATAGAGAGCATGGATTCTTGATCTGATGACTTCTTCTGTCAATTTATTTGTGAATTAAATATTAAATTATTTTTATCATTTATTCTCAACAGACTTTCAGTTGACATAACAAGATCACAATGACCGCATTCACAACTAACATACAATAACCTTCACAATAATCAACTTGAAAATAAATTGATTATTGAGAAGGTTATTGTTACTCAATAAACTACTTGAAGTTTACTTGACTATATAGAATATAGATGCTCTAGCCCTTCATCAGGAATAATGAGATGCTAAGGCTCGCGAGATTGTGGAATGGAGTTACCTGCCGCTGGGTGGCCGCTCCCAAGAGCCTGAGCTTGAAGCCATGCCCATCATAGTTCAGTTACGTACCATAATCCATGACCAAGGTCAGGATTTCATCATTTATATTGTTCCATACGGATCAGAATCCTCAGCTATTCCATAAATAAATAATCTTCTCTATATACTTCTTGAGTCAGATGATCATTTAGTATCATTAAAGCATGTCCTTTACTTTTATACTTTTATTATTTTTATTTTTTTAATATATATATTTTATTTTTATTTTTTATTTTATTTTTTATTTATTTTTATTAGACATGTTTGCTGCCTCTTACGCGGATTTGAGGTCTGGAGATCCTGGAACGGTTGCCAACAGAGCTGAATTCCTGAAGAAACAAAAGTATCGTTCAATAAGACACCCACTATTTCGTTCCTCTGAGCTTCGAGACCACGGGTGTATTTGGTGATGAGGCCATTAAGGAGTTGGGCAGGAAAATTAAGGAGGAGACTAGGGAGGCTAAGGCCCATTTCTACTTGCTCCAACGGTTGTCAGTAGCCATACAGCGTGGAAATGCTGCTGCTGTGCTGGGAACATCTCGGGTGCAGGAAACATCCGACTACTTTTAATTATTATTATCTTGTTATACTTAATTAGGTGTGAATGGACTCTGATATTGCCTGTTTATCATGTGTAATAATAAAATTGTATATAATAAAAATAATAATATTAATTTTTTTTTTAAATATATTGTTGTTTCGTATTATTGTTTTTTAATTGTTTAATTTATTATTGTTTTTTAATATTATTTTGCCACATCCGGTTCACGTGCTGGACGCATGTGCCAAGGTGTGGTTTGTATCACGTGGTGGATAGCTAGCTACCGGTGTATAGCAGGCTCACGCGAGCTTTATCATCTCATTATTTCTGATGAAGGCTAAAGCATCCAGTAAGAACATCGAGAGTAAAAATTCAAGTTGATGATTGAGAAGGTAGTCAGTCATTTATTATTAGTATTACTAATGTTAATTAGTTTCTAGTTCAGCAATATATATATGTATATGATATATATATATATGAATTTAGAGTCTGTGTTCACCATCTATTATATGTTTATTATTTTTACCTCATTTTTACCTGCGAGGTGGCTGATGTTTTGATTTCTATTTCCTTCCCCCCCCCCCGCCCCCCTCCCTCCCAAGTGGTACTAGAGAGTGCAGTAATACATTATATGGGGTGTGAATTACCTGTACAGAGGGTGTGGTTTGTGGTGAAGATAGCACCAGAGGTCTTCTCATGTTGATGGGGGAGTGAGAGAATCTTGGACGGTGGAAGGCTTGTTCTTCGAACCCTGGCCCAGACAGGTGTACGTAGTGATGCATATAAATAACTCATCACGGCCATATATTTGCATAACTAACTCAAGATGGTCCAGAAGACATGTATGGTGTAATTTACATTCCCTTCTGGTGTGCATGTGTCCACAGAGTTACTGTTGGATTCAACCTGCCTCACCCCAGTGTGGTGTTGGTCCAGTGTGTGTCCCCATAGAGCTATTGTCAACCTACTTCAACCTGCCTCAACCCAGTGTGATATTGGTCCAGTGTGTCCCCATAGAGCTATCGTCAACCTACTTCAACCTGCCTCAACCCAGTGTGATGTTGGTCCAGTGTGTGTCCCCATAGAGCTATTGTCAACCTACTTCAACCTGCCTCAACCCAATGTGATGTTGGTCCAGTATCCCCCCATAGAGCTCGTCAACCTGCCTCAACCCAGTGTGATGTTGGTCCAGTGTGTGTCATCAGCTATTGCCAACCCAGTGTGATGTGTGATAGAGTGTTAAAAAGGACAAACACCGACTAATGGTGTTTGCAACAACTATGGTGGACAAGCTAGATGCATAATACAATTACTTCTTAATTTTGTTTAAAGTAATAAATGGTAAAGGTAATGGGGTGTGCGGGTACATCAATAGAAATGTGCATCCAGATCCTTCAACCTACCTGGTTCAAACCTGGTCTCATAAGACGTACTCTTATGAGCGAGTATTTCAGAGCGGTTACCTCCTCCATCAAATACTCCGTCAATATCATGTGATCCTACCTCATCGTCACATGACACCTTCTCAAAATTACATGCTGCCATTTTAATGTCGTGCAATCCCAAATCTTGATCATGTGATGCCAAGTTCTGATGTAAAGAATTATCATCTTGACTACGAGACAAGAGAGATGTGGAGTGGATGGGATTGCTGTGCCGATCATGTTGGCGACCATCATCTGCCAAGGTGGAAGTGGTTCCATTGCCTTTGCAGGAATCTAACACCATTTTCACTTCTTCATCAGCCCTAAATAACATTGGAGAATGTTATATATCCACTGCCCAATATTAACAAGAAGGCTAATAATTAATTACACCCATGAATGGACCACCAGGCTAACAATATTACTATGTACGAGAGCTAGGGCTAGGGTTAGTAGGTCTAGGGCTAGGGCTGGGGGTGGGACTAGGGCAAGGGCTAGGGCTAGGGCTACTAGTGTAGAAGTTGGGCAATAGCAAACAACACCCTAGCCTTAGAATGGGCTGACATTGCATCCAGCCAGTTCGTTTGAGAGTATTAATTGGCCACTGAAATTGTTAGCTATCTAGACCCTTGTTGGTAGTATCAACATCACGAGCATGCATGGATATTCTATTAGGAAGGCACACAGGCCTAGAGGCCTTAGCCCACACCTAAATCCTGAAAGTAGGCAACCAACAATCCCTTTGCTTGCTCACTAATGCCAGCAGAGATAAAATTGCACTATTGCTGATATTTCTACAGAAAGTGGAATGCTGATCATTCAGTCATGGTCGACCAGCTACACCCTTTCCTTGTTTATCTACTAATAGCTAAGTTTCACAATATAACAACCAAATTTTCAAGCATAATTATACATTTTGTGGCAAGAACTAGTTATTCGAACAAGATTATAGTTTTTTAAATAAAAGTTTTGTCATTTTGTATATTATTAATGTTGGTGTTATTGTTGTTGTTTAAAATGCTTGCAAGAAGTTGGAGTCTGCACAGATGAGAGTGGGTAGGAGATTGTTGGGGGCAAGTAATACAGTAGCAGGAGTGGCAATACGAGGAGATATGGGGTGGAGGAAGCTAGAGGAGAGGAGGGAAGAGATGAAGGTTTTGTTTGGTAAGAGATTAGATGTGTTGGAACAGAGCAGATTGGTAAAAATAGTTGTAAATAAACTAAGAGAGGATGGAGAATCGGATGGTGGGAAGAATGTGAGATATTGAGGAGGAAATAAGAGATAAATAACAAGGTTGGGTCACTACGTAAGTGGAAGGGGAAAATGAAGGTGAGAAAAGAGAAGAATTGGAAGGAGGAAGTAAACAGCAAGAGTACGCTGAAGTTTTATAAATTGGCAAAGAATGGTGCAGGGGTGGAGAGGTATGTGGGTGGAGAGGTATGTGAGGTTCAAATTTTGACTGAGGACTGCATCAGCTGGATTGTTAGAGGACAAGAAGAGATGTGGGATAGTTAGGGGGGATAGTTAGGGATGAGAGGTGTATCATGTGTGATAGTGGAGCAGGGGAAGATGTGGGACACTTCTTGGTAATGTGTGAGGAATTCAATAGCGGTTGGCTGGTACTGGTGGATGAGGTGCACAGAATTGTAGGGGCTGGACAGTGGCTGGATGGATGGCATTGCTGTTGGGGAAAGTGTGGCGGGAGTAAGTGATGCAGTGATGAAGGAGGTGGATATGTATTGGGTAAGGAAGTGGTGGCAGAGATAGGAACTGCTTTTATGGTGAGCCGAGGAATGGTGAGCCGAGGAATGTTCTTTGGTCCCCTCCCCTCCCCCCTCCTTGAGCAGCAGGACTCTCATAACTATTAGTGGATTAAGTACTGTTGATAATATAGATTGTTGTTCGTGTTAGTTAATGTTACATATTGTCACACTGTGCTGTAGCTTTCTGTTGCGGTTCATGCATTCTGAGTATGTGTGTGCTGTTGAACATGTTTCACAAGTGTGTATTGATAACTCAGAAGAGTATCTCCCTTTTACACGAAGTTTTCGTAGGTCACAACAAACTATCATACCTTGAAGAAGAGGATGGATTATTATCTGAAACAGGCTCAGCAAGTATCAATCATAAAAATTTAAAAAAATCAGGACAGTCACTTACAAGTCAAAGTCACAGGTAGTTGAGTCACTGTCAGTATCAGTGGCTAAGCATCGACTTTCTTCATCCATGAAGCGCGTGTGTGCTGCAAGTGTAAATAAGTGCCTTACCAACTCAAAAAACCGTTCCCGCGCCAAGGTGTGCTTCATTTTAGATAATGGTTTGCGAATAGTGTGATGAACAAGCAGAAGAAGTCGCAGGCAGCCTGCGGCAGCAATAGCTACAGAAACTTCAAAATTACTCACCAGAGCTTGTCTATCACTGATATCAATTTCAAGAAGCAGATTATCACTGTAAGTTGCATAATCCTAAACTGTGGATTTTTTCTCCAGAAGTGATATCTGCAACATATTCATCATGTTATCCATCACCTAGTAACCTATGGTATGGGGAAGCAGCCCCGCCCACCTCCTCCCCCTTTCTGTAAGATGTGGTTGAAATGAATGAATGTAGATGGATTTTTATTTTATTATTATAATATTATTCTTTTCGGGGGGTGGTTCAGTTGGCTTTTATAATATACAGTCCTTTCTCTGGTTGCTAAGAACTCCACATTCTTTGACCTGACTCAGTCCAGTCTGATGTGAATCTAATCTGTCCCATATTTCTATCACCAAATGCACGACCTGCTTTGGACTACTGTGATGCTGGTTGAGTGTTCTGGAATACCTAGTGGTGATAGGAACTGATAATAGCATTAGTATTGAGGCATTTGGTTGAAGGACATTAGGTTGACAGTGAACGCATGCAAGATCAACGACACACTGGGTTGAAGTAGATTCTGTGCACTATCCTCTCTGTTATTATTATTATCACAATAACTTTCTCGATAATCAACTTAAATTTATTTTTATTATCATTGCTTTCTTGATAATCATCATCATTATTATTATTATTTATTATTATTATTATTATTATTATTATTATTATTATTATTATTATTATTATTATTATTATTATTATTATTATTATTATTATTATTATTATTAATATTATTATTATTATTATAAATAATAATATGCTTGGCCACGTGTGTGTGTGTGTGTGTGTCACGGTACTGAGCATGCGCATGGCAACACGTAGCAATTGTCGGAAATGCCGCAAGTCTGAGCTAGACCTACTGCGGCAGAGAGACAGAGGCGGAGAAGGACTGATTAAGGTTAAAATGTAAGAGCAAGTATCACAATATCTAATAGGGAACAGAAAGGGATAAAAGAACAGCATTATCATCACATGTCATGAGGAAAGGAAGATCTGGTGAGAGCTGAGCAGAGGAAGTCGTAAACAAACAAGAATAAGTAAAGTAGAACTCCTAGCAATGCAAGCTTCTACCTATGCCAGTGTCCACACTGTACCAGCATTGTCATGTTTTATGGAGGCCCTGAACCACTGCCTCAAAGGCAAGACTAGTCCACCATCACTGTCTGAGTAGCCACAAACACTGCGGAACTATTTGTAGAAACAATCAGCAAAGCAAAAAAATTCAACAAAACATGCGAGTGCCTTCTCCCTCGCATCTAACATATATGTAGGTAATTTGTTTGTTATGGGTGCATATATGTAGCCAATTAGTATTAATTAATTTGGCTTCTAACTTAAATTTATAAAACACATCTGCAGAATCTCTGCAGATGTTGGTATTATTGTTATTATTATTATTCTCAATGAACTCTCAGTTGACATTACAAGAACCTTCTCAATAATCAACTTAGAATTGTATTCTCTCGATGTTTCGACTAGATGCTCTGGTCTTCATCAGGAATAATTAGTTGTTGCTATTATATTATTATTGTTGTTGTTATTATATATTACTAGCCAATGTCTGCATTCAGTTTTCTCTCCCAATTATATAATTCTAGAAATGCTACTAATAATTGACTTCCGGTACACGCTTGCACACCCTATAATAATACGGTCTACCTAATTGAGAGCGAATGTTTTTCGACATGCTGCTCCTTGACGTAGGGTTCGGAGTGCAGTTTAGCTCTTAGGTTATTCAGCCCTGGAGAAGGCCATATGCAGTTGGTTGTGTGCAAAAACTGGTTTTAGTGTGGAGGAAAAAAACTCGTTTTAGGTAGATATTACTCACCTTCTTCAAGTTCAGTCCGAGTGCTTCATTCATTGTCATGGAGTGAGCCAGTCTCAAAGGAAATTTGTAATGCTCGATGGTAGATGGCTTGTTGGCATCACTGGAAGCCAAACTTGACTTGTGGAATTGAAACTGATGTTACCTGCATTAGCTCTGTGTTGCCTGCATTATCAATGTGTTACTGGAATTAGCACTGGGTTACCTGCATTAGCACTGTACCTGCATTAGCACTGTTACCTGCATTAGCATTTGTTAACTGCATTAGCACTGTGTTACCTGCATTAGTACTGTGTTGCCTGGATTAGCACTGTATTATCTGCATTAGCACTGTGTTACCTGCATTAGTACTGTGTTGCCTGGATTAGCAATGCATTACCTGCATTAGCACAGTGTTACCTGCATTAGCATTTGTTAACTGCATTAGCACTGTGTTACCTGCATTAGTACTGTGTTTCCTGGATTCGCTCTGCATTACCAGCATTAGCACTGTGTTACCTGCATTAGTAGTGTTGCCTGGATTAGCACTGCATTATCTGCATTAGCACTGTCTTACCTGCATTAGTACTGTGTTGCCTGGATTTGCACTGCATTACCTGCATTAGCACTGTGTTACCTGCATTAGCACTGTGTTGCCTGCATTAGTATTTGTTAACTGCATTAGCACTGCATTACCTGCATTAGCACTGTGTTGCCTGCATTTGGACCCAGCCATACCTGCCCCTGGATGCTACTGTTGTATGGTGTCATTGCACAGTCCCTGGCACAAGGAGATGGTGTGCAGAGGCACAACAATGCAGCAATCTTCATTCTTATAAAATGTTTGCTTTGTGGATTGTTTCCACTAAAGATTTTTTTAAATATTCTGACAGTGCTGGTGGACTAGTCTTGCCATTGAGGCAGTGGTTCAGGGCCTCCATAAAACATGATAATGCTGGTACAGTGTGGACACTGGCATAGGTAGAAGCTTGCATTGCTAGGAGTTCCACTTATAATTCTTCTCACTAGTCTCTACTTTTCTCTGTTCAGCTCTTTCCGACATTTCTTTCCTCATCTGCTGTTGCTGCTCTGGCTAGTCTCTGCATATTTCTCTTTAGATCTCTCTAGATGATTCTTTCCTTTGTGGCGATACTGTTCTCTCTCTCCCCCCGCTCCTTGTTGGATGTTCTGTACTTGCTCTTACATGTTCATCTACGCCAGCTCGCTCTTCTCCCTCTCTGTCTCTGTGTGCCATTGAAGCTTTATCTCACATTTGCGTGACATTTCGCAGGATAATGACTTGTTATGTGATGAGTGTGCATGCTCAGTAGTGTAACATATGCACACAACCATATATTGTTGTTGTTATTATTATCATTTATTATTATTATTATTATTATTGTTGTTGTTGTTGTTATTGTTATTATTATTATTATTTGAATTTAATAATAGTAATAATAATAATAATAATAATAATAATAATAATAATAATAATAATAATAATACTTAATAATAATACTTAATAATAATACTATAATTTTATTATTATTATTATTTTGGGGGGGTGAAAAAATCACAATTCATTATAATTAATGAATAAATAGATTAATAAATGGCTATTATTAATTATTATTATTATTATTATTATTATTATTATTATTTTTATTATTATTATTAATATGATATTGTTATTATTATATTTTTATTATTATATTGTTATTATTATATTGTTGTTGTTGTCGTCGTGCTGCTATTGTTGTTGTTGTTGTTATTTTAACTCTTCAGTGGCCTTTCCCTAGAACACACATAATCTCATAAGCCATCCCCTTTGACCTCCGACATGTACATGCATGTGTGCGTATGTGAGAGAGAGGGATAAGATAACTAAAGATGGACTCAGCATGGACATGTCTCTGTGTTGATATTCAGGGTGTGACTGAGCTGACCATCGTCCCCCTGACGTCCACGGGAAAGCTATGGAAGTTCTGCCTCAACTGCAAGCAGTGTCGTATCTTGCGCATCATTGTCAATGGCAACCTCAGAGCCAACTACTCCTATATGGACCCCACCCTATGCATCTGTACAGTGGAGTCAAAAAAGTACAATAATATAATTATTAAACCTGGGGTTCTTTACAGGACTATTTGGTTAAGGGGAGGGGGGGGACGTTTGATGTGCCTTTATTTACACCTAATGTTAGGCAATACTTGCTGGTCTTGGAGAAGGGACTGAGATAAGTGGGATCCGCCCTAAGTTGAAGTGGGTTTTTTCCTCCTTTACCAGATAGCCGCCTAGAGCCACCCTCACCAGATAGCTGCATAGAGCCACCCTAACCAGATAGCTCTAGGCAGCCACCCTCACCTGATAGCTGCCTAGAGCTACACTCTTACCAGATAGCCGCCCTCACCAGATAGCTGCCCTCACCAGATAGCTGCCTAGAGCTACTCTTACCAGATAGCTGCCTAGAGCCACCCTCTCATCAATATTACTCCAGCATAAATTATCCATGACATCATCAGTCGATCACATGAGCTAGTCAGCAGCTGCACGCGGTCCAGTTCCTAGCAGAATCTAGATAGTCAATCCTTGTGGACTGGAGGAAGGTTTGCCTCGGCCAATAGATGTGTCGTGGGTGCTTCCTCAACTCTCCAAGCTGCAAATTGTCCTGTACGGGCAGTCCTTGCTCGGCAAGAAAAGTGGCCATTCCTGACAAGTTTGGCAGGTTTTCACTGGTGCATGGAAATGCTGCTGCCATATGTAAATGCCACAAAGAGGTGAGTAGAGATACATGTGGGAGTGGTCTTCTGTGGATCAGCGGTAAAGTCTTGCTGGATGGAGTGGGACTTACTCCAGATCATCTACAACAACTGGAGGCCATCACTCTTCTGTGAACATGAACCAAGTGTGGAGTTGAGGACGGTGTGCAGTTGAGAGGGTGACAGTCGACTTAATCACTTGTGAAAGGAAAGCTTGAGTGCCTCTTGCATAATCAAAGCTGTTGAACAGTTCTTCACCCCTTCCCCAATGAAGTCCAGCCTGGCTTCAAACTGTTAGAGCTGCGCAGGTGCTGATCCAACCCCCTGAACTTGCTGCTGTACTAAATTCTACATCAACTATGCCTTTGGTCTGCTGCCAATTTTCAGCTAACATTTCCCCCAGTAATTTTGTCATTCTACGCCGACATTTGTCACCATGCTATTTTATTCCACGGTATATTATTATTGTAATTACATTAAATTACATTAAATTAAATTTATAATTGGATATAATTGGATGTATTATTGGATAAAAAATTAGCACAAACTCTGTGTTTCAGGCAGTTGGGACAGTTGGGAAGTGGAGTTCCACTCCACCCTATATTAATTTTCCCTCATCCCATATATTAATTTGGCCACACCCACCCTATATTAATTTGGCCACGCCCACCCTATATTAATTAACCCCCACCACCCTATAGTAATTAACGTCACCTACCCTATATTAATTTGGCCACACCCACCCTACATTAATTATTTAATTAGCCCCAATCATCTATATTAATTTGGTTCCACCCACCCTATATTAATTTAGCCACACCCACCCTATATTAATTTGGCCACACCCACCCTATATTAATTTATTCCCACCCACCCTACATTAATTTGGCCCCTATCATCCTATATATTAATTTGGCCCCAGCCCCACCCAATATTAATTTGGCCCCACCCACTCTATATTAATTTGTCCACGCCCGCCATATATTAATTTGGCCACAACCACCCTCACCCTACATTAATTTGGCCCCAATCATAATTTGGCCCCAATCATAATTTGACCCCAATCATAATTTGGGCCCAATCATCCTATATTAATTTGGCCACATCCACCCTATATTAATTTAGTCCCATTAAAAAAACCAGAAACCCAGAACACAATATCTCAGACAAAACACGCTTTTGCAGCTTCATAATATCCTGATATGTGCTTTCAGTCGATTTTAGCTCAAAAATCACTTTCATTGTGTCTTGGATTATTTGTGAAGTTAGTAAACTTGCAGTCAAATATAACCCCATTAATATCTGTCTTCAATATATTGTATCTATCATCTATCATCTTCCATCAGCTTTTTCTCCCCATACGTAACTTTCGTATGTAGGTCCGTTCCTTACAATTTTTTCTGCCGAAGACTCCAAATTATCCAATGCATTGCGGCAGTGACAGACATGTATCTTGATTCAGTAATAAATTAAAAAAGACAAACAGTTAAACTTGGTAATGATCGTCAATGACTTAAACACACTCTTGCGTGAAAGTAACCTTTAGAAGGTTCCTCTTATGGCAATTGTTATAACAATCAACAAAACCATGGCAACTACTTATGGTCCTATATGTACTATATGCATGTGTATGTATGAACACTAGGCATGTGTGTATATATACTTGAGTATTAAACATGGTAAAGGGTAACCAGGCAACTACTGTACTCCATATATGTGAGTGTATGTATGAGCACTGGGCATGTGTGTAGACTTGAGTATTAAACATGGTAAAGGGTAACCTGGCAACTACTGTACTCCATATACGTGAGTGTATGTATGAGTACAAAGTAATAGACATGGTAAAGGACAACAACTATGATTGGGAGTTATCCAGAGTCACTTATTGTAGGAGCAGTTTGACTTGTTGTTGTTTTTGTTGTTGCTGCTGCTGCTGTTGTTGTTGTTTTCATATCTGATTGACTTTGACAAAGAGGAAATATTTACCAATTGTGGTGACCAATGCAGACCACAAACATTTAAGGACTCTTTACCTATTAACACTTAACACCTAATACAATGCAGTCTTCAATATAGTTTATATTGCAGTAAAAATAATAACACCAAATACAATGTAGGTAAAAGAAGATGTAGGTAAAAGAGGTTAATATTGTTTTTCTAGGTAAAGGGTCCATAAATGCTATGTAAAGGTCCATAAATAATGGTCCTTACATTATAGGTAAAGGGTCCATAAATTAATAGGTTTAAAAAATTAGTCTTAATAGGTAAAGGGTCTCTAAATGTTTGTGGTCTGCATTGGTAAATATTCTCATTTCAGTCCTGTCAATCCTGTATAGGTTGTTGTGTTGTTGTTAATTTTGTTTTGTTTTTATAAAAACATTTTTATCTTGCATCATTAATATCCATATCCCGGATTTCACGCTGCCATTGAACTGGGGGGCGGGGGGGGGGGGGGGGAGAGAAAAGTGTTAAGCCAATACCCCTAGATCTAGCACTGATAGTTAACAATCATGAAAACAGGTCTTCGAAATAGACTAAGATATATTAGCCTTGCTGGGCTCATGTGAATCCGAATTCAGGGGATTTTAATGTAATTTTTAAGGAACCTGCCAATTCATATATTTACTCAATTTATTACCTGCTATAGTTAATTATAATTAACCCTGTCACCATCAACATACCATACGGCGCTCTTGGTTTCGTCAATTGCACCGGGGTTGGGGGTAGGGGGGGGGGGGGGGGGGGGCACATGCGTGATCGTTTATGAGCCATAATCATAAAACAGCAGTTGAAGAAGAGATTGAAACATGGGTGTATGTTCTCTGGTGAGGAAGGCGTGGATGAAGCTAGCTTCCCGGGTATATCCCGGGTTGAAATTGTAGACTGGAATTGTGGATGCCTTCTATGTTTATAGACTTCATAGTGGATGATGGTGCTGGAGAACTAGCCTCACCTGTGCCTCCTCAGTCTCCACCTCACACAACTCAACCATAACAAATAATTCAGCATTATAAACAGCGCGAATCATTAAGTAGATAAACATGAATGATATAGGAATCATAGGTAAATAAATGATCATATTCATAGATGTAAATAAATAGGAATGATCATATTCATAGGTAAATAAATAGGAATGATCATATTCAATAAGTAGATAAATGTGAATGATCATATTCATTAAGTATCATATATGTAAATAAATAGGAATGATCATATTCAATAAGTAGATAAATAAATAGGAATGTTCATATTCATTAAGTAGATATGTGAATGATCATATTCATTAAATAGATCATAGGTAAATAAATTATCATATTCATAGGTGTAAATAAATAGGAATGATTATATTCATAGGTAAATAAACAGTATTCAGTATTCATAGTTGTGTCTGTGTTTGGACAGAATAACAATGAGTTCCCAATAATTGACTTTTGAAACTTACTCTCTCGACATACCCACTCCCCCCCCCCCCCCCCCCCCCCCCCCCCCCCCCCCCCCCCCCCCCCCCCCCACTAGATGTCCCCCCACTAGATGCTCCCCCCACTAGATGCTCCCCCCACTAGATGCTCCCCCCACTAGATGCTCCCCCCCACTAGATGCTCCCCCCGCTAGATGCTCCCCCCACTAGATGCTCCCCCCACTAGATGCTCCAGCTGTCGTCAGCAACGAAACATAGAGAGTGTAAATTTCAAGTTGTTATTTGCTATGTCAACTGAGAGTTTGTTGAGGGTTTGTCTAAATGCGTGTGAGCAATATGTGATACAAAAAATATCATTGACATTTGTGGACATGCATGTTGGGAGTGTTATTATTCATGCTCTAGTGTCGGTAGGTCCATCTCCAACACCTCTAATACTTATAGCCACCTCAGCTACTTATAGCCACCTCAGCTGCTTATAGCTGCTTATAGCCACCTCAGCTACTTATAGCCACCTCAGCTACTTATAGCCACCTCAGCTACTTATAGCCACCTCAGCTACTTATAGCCACCTCAGCTGCTTATAGCCACCTCAGCTGCCACTCAGCTACTTATAGCCACCTCAGCTACTTATAGCCACCTCAGCTACTTATAGCTACTTATAGCCACCTCAGCTACTTATAGCCACCTCAGCTACTTAAAGCTACTTATAGCCACCTCAGCTACTTATAGCCACCTCAGCTACTTATAGCCACCTCAGCTACTTATAGCCACCTCAGATACTTATAGCCACCTCAGCTGCTTATAGCCACCTCAGCTACTTATAGCCACCTCAGATACTTATAGCCACCTGAGCTACTTATAGCCACCTCTTATAGCCACCTCTTATAGCCACCTCAGATACTTATAGCCACCTCAGCTGCTTATAGCCACCTCAGCTACTTATAGCCACCTCAGCTACTTATAGCCACCGACTTGCCATTTGTGTTGCTGTCAGTCAGTTTCAGTCAGTTTCTAATAAAACTCCCCCCCCCCTTTTTTTATTCAGCAGGAAAAGTGAGCCCACAGAATGAACCGTATCTCATTGAAAATTGGCTGGATTGAAAAAGTGATCATTCATTTTGAAGAGCAAAGAGAGAGCTCAGATACTTATAGCCACCTCAGCTGCTTATAGCCACCTTAGCCGTACATGTTTGTATTTGGGGGAAAGCTGATAATAAATGATTGCTGAATGAAATAGTTTCTGTGTTGTAATGACACGGCGACTTTCTCGATGTTTGACGGCATTTTGGCTAGATGCTGTAGATAATGATATTCATAGTTTGAGGCCTGAGTCTGATCGCAAAACTTGGCCACATTTTTACAATCAACATTAAAGATATCCCATAATATATGGTTGCTAGGTGATATATGGTTGCTAGGGGCTTTAGTGGATTTCTGACTCGGTAGTTTGATTCTTTTAAGGGGGAGGACGATACCATTGAGTACAAATTCTTACAAAACCTTATGATTACAACTTCGTAGCTCCATAGATACGTATTGTTCACTCGATATTTAGCTTAAGAGATAGCTCTCTCTGTGTACTCCCTTTTGATACTAAAAAATATTGCATATGTATATAAGTTACATGCAGGGACCTCGTAACCAGCATGTCCGAAATCTCTGCAGTTCTGGTTCCTGATTTGAAAGAGCTCTGTAGGCAGTTGAATTAGTTGAATTAGTACCAGTGGCTAGAGGAAGCCCTACTCTACACAATGAGTGTTATCATTTGGTGCTATAATGTAAGTACGTGGTCAAGCGCGCGGGAAAATAAAATAATTTTCCACCAGTGCGGTTGACCATTACGTTGTAGCGCCCAATGATAACACTCCAGCCACTGGTACTCTTGCACTTTCCAATTAGGAGTTAGAATGCAGAAAACTGGGCAGGCTGGTTTTGAGGCCCCCAACTTTGACTGCATGTGACTTGGGTATGGCTGTACCTATGCAACAGATTTTAGTATCAAGAGAGAGCACACCGACAGATCTATCTTTTGAGGTCATAAACTGCAGTGTGCAGAATTTATGGAGCTCTAAAATTGTAACCACATTTTTTAATATTTTGGTATATTCATTTCTTGATTGTTGGTTGACAATAATGAGTTGAAACTTGAAATTTGAAAGTATAATGGTGAAGGTATAGAATGGCGTGGGGAAAGAAGGGAAAAAGTTAGGGGGGAAACAAAAAGGTCTACTCTCCCTACCAAATTGGTCTACCTCCCCCACCCCCCTTAACTACAGTCACATGATGTATGCACAACACCAAACCACGAGTTCATATTCCTGCGCTGATGAAAATCATAATATATTATAATTATAATAATATTAATAACAACGGACGATGGGGATAATGATAATTAATAATAATATGATGATGATGATAATTATTATTATTAAATAATAACATAATATAATAATAATAATATAATAATAATAATAATAATAACAACAACAACAACAACAATAATAATATTAAAATCACCTCAATAATCAACTTCAATTTTTATTCACTCGACGTTTCGACTTGATGCTCTAGTCTTTTCCTGATGAAGACTAGAGCATCTAGTCGAAACGTCAAGTGAATAAAACTTGAAGTTGATTATTGAGAAGGTGATTTTGATATTATTATGTCAACTGAGAGTTCATTGAGGATAATATAATAATAATAATAATTATTATTATTATTATTATTATTATTATTATTATTATTATTATTATTATTATTATTATTATTATTATTATTATTATTATTTTATTATATTATTATTATTATTATTATTATTATTATTATTATTATTATTATTATTATTATTATTATTATTATTATTATTATTATTATTATTATTATTATTATATTAATATATTATTATTATTATTATTATTATTATTATTATTATTATTATTATTATTATTAAATATACACATACATGTACAAGTAAAACTGTCAATGAAGGACTAATTCAGAATATGCTCCCACGTCTCTGAGTTGCTTGTTGTCATGTTCCTATCTTGTGTTGTGGCAGACGTAACCTGGAGTTCTTTGACTCGTGTCACGGCGAGAAGGTGCGGTCATGTGACAGTGATTGCACCAGCAGCGCTGGTGAACTGATCGTCAAGATCCCCAAGGACACCTACAACAGCTCTGACTGGGGTGAGAAGGGAGGGGGGAAGTGCTTGAAAGAATGAGTTAGGTGTGGATGGAGGCCGAGTGTGTGGCTGGATGGAGAGCAGGGGATAGGTGTTGGGAAGGAGACACATGCCACTGTATACTTACTATCATCCTCGTCTTCTTCCTTGAGTTCCACGTGCTCTTTATTATACAGTGTACATGGCCCACATATACCACACACACACACACACACACACACACACACACTCTCTCTCCCTCTTCATCTGCTCCCCACCCCCCCCACCCCCCCCCCCACACACACACCACACACTTCCCAGAGAGCACTCCCATCAAGATGCGTATTGAGTTCTCCCTGGAGCAGCCCAAGGGAGGAATTCAGTTTGTCGTGCCTCCCTCAGGGGCTAACACAGATGTTCTGGTAAGCCCATCTTCCGGACATTCTCAACTATTCGTGCATGGGTTGTTGTTATATAGAAACATGCTCATATATATGTACATGGTTTTTTATATAGAAACATGCTCATGCATACATGGTTTGTTATATAGAAACATGCTCATGCATACGTGCATGGTTTATACATGCATACGTGCATGGTTTGTTATATAGAAACATGCTCATGCATACGTACATGGTTTGTTATATAGAAACATGCTCATGCATACATACATGGTTTGTTATATAGAAACATGCTCATGCATACGTGCATGGTTTATACATGCATGCGTGCATGGTTTGTTATATAGAAACATGCTCATGCATACGTACATGGTTTGTTATATAGAAACATGCTCATGCATACGTACATGGTTTGTTATATAGAAACATGCTCATGCATACATACATGGTTTGTTATATAGAAACATGCTCATGCATACGTGCATGGTTTGTTATATAGAAACATGCTCATGCATACGTGCATGAATTGTTATATAGAAACATGCTCATGCATACATGGTTTGTTATATAGAAACATGCTCATGCATACGTGCATGAATTGTTATATAGAAACATGCTCATGCATACATGGTTTGTTATATAGAAACATGCTCATGCATACGTGCATGGTACAGTATATTATATATAAACATGCTCATGCATACGTGCATGGTGTATTATATAGAAACATGCTCATGCTTACGTGCATGGGTTTGAGAACTCGTCCCGCCTCTGGTTCCCATGCATCGACTCGTACTCTGAAGGCTGCCTGTGGGATCTTTCCTTCTCCGTCCCGGCTTGTATGATTGCCGTCAGCTGTGGAGAACTTATGGAGACCGTAAGTGTGTGGTGAGGGTGTGTGTGTGGGGGGGGGGGGGGGGGTTGAGATGAGATGATGGCTGTCAACTGTGGCCAAGTAATGGATACGGTGAGTGAAGGGAGGTGTGTGAGTGTGAAGGATGTGAGGAGAAAGGGGTGGTGTTATACGATAGCGGATAGTGGCCATTACTGCACTGGCACAACCTGTGTGGGACTGACCCATTGTGTGGTACTGTACCCCCGGGATTCCGTGGGATCCCCCCACATTCCAGTGGTGGTCCTTGTGACGCACAGTGTTCTGATGACCGTCTTGGACATCCCTTAGAGGGGGGGAGGCAGGGAGGAAGTAGAGTGGAAGAAGAAGACGGTGCTGTGTGTGTGTACTATTTATTATAAATTAAGGAAGTTTGCGATGTGATGGAAGGTGGTCTGTTACGTTGCACGCCACGTGTACATCCACTTCTAGAAAAGTATCGCTATTAGCTGACTAGGTGCATCACTATTGCTACTACACTAGCTGACTAGGTGCATCACTATTGCTACTACACTAGCTGACTAGGTGCATCACTATTGCTACTGCACTAGCTGACTAGGTGCATCACTATTGCTACTGCACTAGCTGACTAGGTGCATCACTATTGCTACTGCACTAGCTGACTAGGTGCATCACTATTACTACTACACTAGCTGACTAGGTGCATCACTATTACTACTGCACTAGCTGACTAGGTGCATCACTATTACTACTACACTAGCTGACTAGGTGCATCACTATTACTACTGCACTAGCTGACTAGGTGCAATCACTATTACTACTGCACTAGCTGACTAGGTGCATCACTATTACTACTACACTAGCTGACTAGGTGCATCACTATTACTACTGCACTAGCTGACTAGGTGCATCACTATTACTACTACACTAGCTGACTAGGTGCATCACTATTACTACTGCACTAGCTGACTAGGTGCATCACTATTGCTACTGCACTAGCTGACTAGGTGCATCACTATTACTACTGCACTAGCTGACTAGGTGCATCACTATTACTACTACACTAGCTGACTAGGTGCATCACTATTACTACTGCACTAGCTGACTAGGTGCATCACTATTACTACTGCACTAGCTGACTAGGTGCATCACTATTACTACTGCACTAGCTGACTAGGTGCATCACTATTACTACTACACTAGCTGACTAGGTGCATCACTATTACTACTGCACTAGCTGACTAGGTGCATCACTATTACTACTGCACTAGCTGACTAGGTGCATCACTATTACTACTGCACTAGCTGACTAGGTGCATCACTATTACTACTGCACTAGCTGACTAGGTGCATCACTATTACTACTGCACTAGCTGACTAGGTGCATCACTATTACTACTACACTAGCTGACTAGGTGCATCACTATTACTACTGCACTAGCTGACTAGGTGCATCACTATTACTACTGCACTAGCTGACTAGGTGCATCACTATTACTACTACACTAGCTGACTAGGTGCATCACTATTACTACTGCACTAGCTGACTAGGTGCATCACTATTACTACTGCACTAGCTGACTAGGTGCATCACTATTACTACTACACTAGCTGACTAGGTGCATCACTATTACTACTGCACTAGCTGACTAGGTGCATCACTATTACTACTACACTAGCTGACTAGGTGCATCACTATTACTACTACACTAGCTGACTAGGTGCATCACTATTACTACTGCACTAGCTGACTAGGTGCATCACTATTACTACTGCACTAGCTGACTAGGTGCATCACTAATTACTACTGCACTAGCTGACTAGGTGCATCACTATTACTACTACACTAGCTGACTAGGTGCATCACTATTACTACTGCACTAGCTGACTAGGTGCATCACTATTACTACTGCACTAGCTGACTAGGTGCATCACTATTACTACTGCACTAGCTGACTAGGTGCATCACTATTACTACTACACTAGCTGACTAGGTGCATCACTATTACTACTGCACTAGCTGACTAGGTGCATCACTATTACTACTACACTAGCTGACTAGGTGCAATCACTATTACTACTGCACTAGCTGACTAGGTGCATCACTATTACTACTACACTAGCTGACTAGGTGCATCACTATTACTACTGCACTAGCTGACTAGGTGCATCACTATTACTACTGCACTAGCTGACTAGGTGCATCACTATTACTACTGCACTAGCTGACTAGGTGCATCACTATTACTACTACACTAGCTGACTAGGGTGCATCACTATTGCTACTACACTAGCTGACTAGGTGCATCACTATTACTACTACACTAGCTGACTAGGTGCATCACTATTACTACTACACTAGCTGACTAGGTGCATCACTATTACTACTGCACTAGCTGACTAGGTGCATCACTATTACTACTGCACTAGCTGACTAGGTGCATCACTATTGCTACTACACTAGCTGACTAGGTGCATCACTATTACTACTGCACTAGCTGACTAGGTGCATCACTATTACTACTGCACTAGCTGACTAGGTGCATCACTATTGCTACTACACTAGCTGACTAGGTGCATCACTATTGCTACTGCACTAGCTGACTAGGTGCATCACTATTACTACTGCACTAGCTGACTAGGTGCATCACTATTACTACTGCACTAGCTGACTAGGTGCATCACTATTACTACTACACTAGCTGACTAGGTGCATCACTATTACTACTACACTAGCTGACTAGGTGCATCACTATTGCTACTACACTAGCTGACTAGGTGCATCACTATTGCTACTGCACTAGCTGACTAGGTGCATCACTATTGCTACTACACTAGCTGACTAGGTGCATCACTATTGCTACTGCACTAGCTGACTAGGTGCATCACTATTGCTACTGCACTAGCTGACTAGTTGCATCACTATTACTACTGCACTAGCTGACTAGGTGCATCACTATTACTACTACACTAGCTGACTAGGTGCATCACTATTCCTACTGCACTAGCTGACTAGGTGCATCACTATTACTACTGCACTAGCTGACTAGGTGCAATCACTATTACTACTACACTAGCTGACTAGGTTGCATCACTATTACTACTGCACTAGCTGACTAGGTGCATCACTATTACTACTACACTAGCTGACTAGGTGCATCACTATTACTACTACACTAGCTGACTAGGTGCATCACTATTGCTACTGCACTAGCTGACTAGGTGCATCACTATTACTACTACACTAGCTGACTAGGTGCATCACTATTACTACTGCACTAGCTGACTAGGTGCATCACTATTACTACTACACTAGCTGACTAGGTGCATCACTATTACTACTGCACTAGCTGACTAGGTGCATCACTATTACTACTGCACTAGCTGACTAGGTGCATCACTATTACTACTACACTAGCTGACTAGGTGCATCACTATTACTACTGCACTAGCTGACTAGGTGCATCACTATTACTACTACACTAGCTGACTAGGTGCATCACTATTACTACTGCACTAGCTGACTAGGTGCATCACTATTACTACTGCACTAGCTGACTAGGTGCATCACTATTACTACTGCACTAGCTGACTAGGTGCATCACTATTACTACTACACTAGCTGACTAGGTGCATCACTATTACTACTACACTAGCTGACTAGGTGCATCACTATTACTACTACACTAGCTGACTAGGTGCATCACTATTACTACTGCACTAGCTGACTAGGTGCATCACTATTACTACTACACTAGCTGACTAGGTGCATCACTATTACTACTAGCACTAGCTGACTAGGTGCATCACTATTACTACTGCACTAGCTGACTAGGTGCATCACTATTACTACTACACTAGCTGACTAGGTGCATCACTATTACTACTACACTAGCTGACTAGGTGCATCACTATTACTACTACACTAGCTGACTAGGTGCATCACTATTACTACTACACTAGCTGACTAGGTGCATCACTATTACTACTACACTAGCTGACTAGGTGCATCACTATTACTACTACACTAGCTGACTAGGTGCATCACTATTACTACTACACTAGCTGACTAGGTGCATCACTATTACTACTACACTAGCTGACTAGGTGCATCACTATTACTACTGCACTAGCTGACTAGGTGCATCACTATTACTACTACACTAGCTGACTAGGTGCATCACTATTACTACTACACTAGCTGACTAGGTGCATCACTATTACTACTACACTAGCTGACTAGGTGCATCACTATTACTACTACACTAGCTGACTAGGTGCATCACTATTACTACTGCACTAGCTGACTAGGTGCATCACTATTACTACTGCACTAGCTGACTAGGTGCATCACTATTACTACTACACTAGCTGACTAGGTGCATCACTATTACTACTACACTAGCTGACTAGGTGCATCACTATTACTACTGCACTAGCTGACTAGGTGCATCACTATTACTACTACACTAGCTGACTAGGTGCATCACTATTACTACTACACTAGCTGACTAGGTGCATCACTATTACTACTGCACTAGCTGACTAGGTGCATCACTATTACTACTGCACTAGCTGACTAGGTGCATCACTATTACTACTGCACTAGCTGACTAGGTGCATCACTATTACTACTGCACTAGCTGACTAGGTGCATCACTATTACTACTGCACTAGCTGACTAGGTGCATCACTATTACTACTACACTAGCTGACTAGGTGCATCACTATTACTACTGCACTAGCTGACTAGGTGCATCACTATTACTACTGCACTAGCTGACTAGGTGCATCACTATTACTACTGCACTAGCTGACTAGGTGCATCACTATTACTACTACACTAGCTGACTAGGTGCATCACTATTACTACTGCACTAGCTGACTAGGTGCATCACTATTACTACTGCACTAGCTGACTAGGTGCATCACTATTACTACTGCACTAGCTGACTAGGTGCATCACTATTACTACTGCACTAGCTGACTAGGTGCATCACTATTACTACTGCACTAGCTGACTAGGTGCATCACTATTACTACTGCACTAGCTGACTAGGTGCATCACTATTACTACTGACACTAGCTGACTAGGTGCATCACTATTACTACTACACTAGCTGACTAGGTGCATCACTATTACTACTGCACTAGCTGACTAGGTGCATCAACTATTACTACTGCACTAGCTGACTAGGTGCATCACTATTACTACTGCACTAGCTGACTAGGTGCATCACTATTACTACTACACTAGCTGACTAGGTGCATCACTATTACTACTGCACTAGCTGACTAGGTGCATCACTATTACTACTGCACTAGCTGACTAGGTGCATCACTATTACTACTGCACTAGCTGACTAGGTGCATCACTATTGCTACTGCACTAGCTGACTAGGTGCATCACTATTACTACTGCACTAGCTGACTAGGTGCATCACTATTACTACTGCACTAGCTGACTAGGTGCATCACTATTACTACTACACTAGCTGACTAGGTGCATCACTATTACTACTGCACTAGCTGACTAGGTGCATCACTATTGCTACTGCACTAGCTGACTAGGTGCATCACTATTACTACTGCACTAGCTGACTAGGTGCATCACTATTACTACTGACACTAGCTGACTAGGGTGCATCACTATTACTACTGCACTAGCTGACTAGGTGCATCACTATTACTACTGCACTAGCTGACTAGGTGCATCACTATTACTACTGCACTAGCTGACTAGGTGCATCACTATTACTACTGCACTAGCTGACTAGGTGCATCACTATTACTACTACACTAGCTGACTAGGTGCATCACTATTACTACTGCACTAGCTGACTAGGTGCATCACTATTACTACTGCACTAGCTGACTAGGTGCATCACTATTACTACTGCACTAGCTGACTAGGTGCATCACTATTACTACTGCACTAGCTGACTAGGTGCATCACTATTACTACTGCACTAGCTGACTAGGTGCATCACTATTACTACTGCACTAGCTGACTAGGTGCATCACTATTACTACTACACTAGCTGACTAGGTGCATCACTATTACTACTGCACTAGCTGACTAGGTGCATCACTATTACTACTGCACTAGCTGACTAGGTGCATCACTATTACTACTGCACTAGCTGACTAGGTGCATCACTATTACTACTACACTAGCTGACTAGGTGCATCACTATTACTACTACACTAGCTGACTAGGTGCATCACTATTACTACTGCACTAGCTGACTAGGTGCATCACTATTACTACTACACTAGCTGACTAGGTGCATCACTATTACTACTGCACTAGCTGACTAGGTGCATCACTATTACTACTACACTAGCTGACTAGGTGCATCACTATTACTACTACACTAGCTGACTAGGTGCATCACTATTACTACTGCACTAGCTGACTAGGTGCATCACTATTACTACTGCACTAGCTGACTAGGTGCATCACTATTACTACTGCACTAGCTGACTAGGTGCATCACTATTACTACTACACTAGCTGACTAGGTGCATCACTATTACTACTGCACTAGCTGACTAGGTGCATCACTATTACTACTGCACTAGCTGACTAGGTGCATCACTATTACTACTGCACTAGCTGACTAGGTGCATCACTATTACTACTGCACTAGCTGACTAGGTGCATCACTATTACTACTGCACTAGCTGACTAGGTGCATCACTATTACTACTGCACTAGCTGACTAGGTGCATCACTATTACTACTACACTAGCTGACTAGGTGCATCACTATTACTACTACACTAGCTGACTAGGTGCATCACTATTACTACTGCACTAGCTGACTAGGTGCATCACTATTACTACTGCACTAGCTGACTAGGTGCATCACTATTACTACTACACTAGCTGACTAGGTGCATCACTATTACTACTGCACTAGCTGACTAGGTGCATCACTATTACTACTACACTAGCTGACTAGGTGCATCACTATTACTACTGCACTAGCTGACTAGGTGCATCACTATTACTACTACACTAGCTGACTAGGTGCATCACTATTACTACTGCACTAGCTGACTAGGTGCATCACTATTACTACTGCACTAGCTGACTAGGTGCATCACTATTACTACTGCACTAGCTGACTAGGTGCATCACTATTACTACTACACTAGCTGACTAGGTGCATCACTATTACTACTACACTAGCTGACTAGGTGCATCACTATTACTACTGCACTAGCTGACTAGGTGCATCACTATTACTACTACACTAGCTGACTAGGTGCATCACTATTACTACTGCACTAGCTGACTAGGTGCATCACTATTACTACTGCACTAGCTGACTAGGTGCATCACTATTACTACTGCACTAGCTGACTAGGTGCATCACTATTACTACTGCACTAGCTGACTAGGTGCATCACTATTACTACTACACTAGCTGACTAGGTGCATCACTATTACTACTGCACTAGCTGACTAGGTGCATCACTATTACTACTGCACTAGCTGACTAGGTGCATCACTATTACTACTACACTAGCTGACTAGGTGCATCACTATTACTACTGCACTAGCTGACTAGGTGCATCACTATTACTACTGCACTAGCTGACTAGGTGCATCACTATTACTACTGCACTAGCTGACTAGGTGCATCACTATTACTACTGCACTAGCTGACTAGGTGCATCACTATTACTACTGCACTAGCTGACTAGGTGCATCACTATTACTACTAGCACTAGCTGACTAGGTGCATCACTATTACTACTGCACTAGCTGACTAGGTGCATCACTATTACTACTGCACTAGCTGACTAGGTGCATCACTATTACTACTGCACTAGCTGACTAGGTGCATCACTATTACTACTACACTAGCTGACTAGGTGCATCACTATTACTACTACACTAGCTGACTAGGTGCATCACTATTACTACTGCACTAGCTGACTAGGTGCATCACTATTACTACTACACTAGCTGACTAGGTGCATCACTATTACTACTACACTAGCTGACTAGGTGCATCACTATTACTACTGCACTAGCTGACTAGGTGCATCACTATTACTACTGCACTAGCTGACTAGGTGCATCACTATTACTACTACACTAGCTGACTAGGTGCATCACTATTACTACTACACTAGCTGACTAGGTGCATCACTATTACTACTGCACTAGCTGACTAGGTGCATCACTATTACTACTGCACTAGCTGACTAGGTGCATCACTATTACTACTACACTAGCTGACTAGGTGCATCACTATTACTACTACACTAGCTGACTAGGTGCATCACTATTACTACTGCACTAGCTGACTAGGTGCATCACTATTACTACTACACTAGCTGACTAGGTGCATCACTATTACTACTGCACTAGCTGACTAGGTGCATCACTATTACTACTACACTAGCTGACTAGGTGCATCACTATTACTACTAGCACTAGCTGACTAGGTGCATCACTATTACTACTGCACTAGCTGACTAGGTGCATCACTATTACTACTACACTAGCTGACTAGGTGCATCACTATTACTACTACACTAGCTGACTAGGTGCATCACTATTACTACTGCACTAGCTGACTAGGTGCATCACTATTACTACTGCACTAGCTGACTAGGTGCATCACTATTACTACTGCACTAGCTGACTAGGTGCATCACTATTACTACTGCACTAGCTGACTAGGTGCATCACTATTACTACTGCACTAGCTGACTAGGTGCATCACTATTACTACTGCACTAGCTGACTAGGTGCATCACTATTACTACTACACTAGCTGACTAGGTGCATCACTATTACTACTGCACTAGCTGACTAGGTGCATCACTATTACTACTGCACTAGCTGACTAGGTGCATCACTATTACTACTGCACTAGCTGACTAGGTGCATCACTATTACTACTGCACTAGCTGACTAGGTGCATCACTATTACTACTACACTAGCTGACTAGGTGCATCACTATTACTACTGCACTAGCTGGACTAGGTGCATCACTATTACTACTGCACTAGCTGACTAGGTGCATCACTATTACTACTGCACTAGCTGACTAGGTGCATCACTATTACTACTGCACTAGCTGACTAGGTGCATCACTATTACTACTACACTAGCTGACTAGGTGCATCACTATTACTACTGCACTAGCTGACTAGGTGCATCACTATTACTACTGCACTAGCTGACTAGGTGCATCACTATTACTACTACACTAGCTGACTAGGTGCATCACTATTACTACTGCACTAGCTGACTAGGTGCATCACTATTACTACTGCACTAGCTGACTAGGTGCATCACTATTACTACTACACTAGCTGACTAGGTGCATCACTATTACTACTGCACTAGCTGACTAGGTGCATCACTATTACTACTGCACTAGCTGACTAGGTGCATCACTATTGCTACTACACTAGCTGACTAGGTGCATCACTATTACTACTGCACTAGCTGACTAGGTGCATCACTATTACTACTGCACTAGCTGACTAGGTGCATCACTATTACTACTAGCACTAGCTGACTAGGTGCATCACTATTACTACTGCACTAGCTGACTAGGTGCATCACTATTACTACTGCACTAGCTGACTAGGTGCATCACTATTACTACTGCACTAGCTGACTAGGTGCATCACTATTACTACTGCACTAGCTGACTAGGTGCATCACTATTACTACTGACACTAGCTGACTAGGTGCATCACTATTACTACTGCACTAGCTGACTAGGTGCATCACTATTGCTACTACACTAGCTGACTAGGTGCATCACTATTACTTCTGCACTAGCTGACTAGGTGCATCACTATTACTACTGCACTAGCTGACTAGGTGCATCACTATTACTACTACACTAGCTGACTAGGTGCATCACTATTACTACTGCACTAGCTGACTAGGTGCATCACTATTACTACTGCACTAGCTGACTAGGTGCATCACTATTACTACTGCACTAGCTGACTAGGTGCATCACTATTACTACTGCACTAGCTGACTAGGTGCATCACTATTACTACTACACTAGCTGACTAGGTGCATCACTATTACTACTGCACTAGCTGACTAGGTGCATCACTATTTACTACTGCACTAGCTGACTAGGTGCATCACTATTACTACTGCACTAGCTGACTAGGTGCATCACTATTACTACTACACTAGCTGACTAGGTGCATCACTATTACTACTGCACTAGCTGACTAGGTGCATCACTATTACTACTGCACTAGCTGACTAGGTGCATCACTATTACTACTGCAACTAGCTGACTAGGTGCATCACTATTACTACTACACTAGCTGACTAGGTGCATCACTATTACTACTGCACTAGCTGACTAGGTGCATCACTATTACTACTGCACTAGCTGACTAGGTGCATCACTATTACTACTGCACTAGCTGACTAGGTGCATCACTATTACTACTGCACTAGCTGACTAGGTGCATCACTATTACTACTGCACTAGCTGACTAGGTGCATCACTATTACTACTACACTAGCTGACTAGGTGCATCACTATTACTACTGCACTAGCTGACTAGGTGCATCACTATTACTACTGCACTAGCTGACTAGGTGCATCACTATTACTACTGCACTAGCTGACTAGGTGCATCACTATTACTACTACACTAGCTGACTAGGTGCATCACTATTACTACTACACTAGCTGACTAGGTGCATCACTATTACTACTGCACTAGCTGACTAGGTGCATCACTATTACTACTGCACTAGCTGACTAGGTGCATCACTATTACTACTACACTAGCTGACTAGGTGCATCACTATTACTACTACACTAGCTGACTAGGTGCATCACTATTACTACTGCACTAGCTGACTAGGTGCATCACTATTACTACTACACTAGCTGACTAGGTGCATCACTATTACTACTGCACTAGCTGACTAGGTGCATCACTATTACTACTAGCACTAGCTGACTAGGTGCATCACTATTACTACTGCACTAGCTGACTAGGTGCATCACTATTACTACTGCACTAGCTGACTAGGTGCATCACTATTACTACTGCACTAGCTGACTAGGTGCATCACTATTACTACTGCACTAGCTGACTAGGTGCATCACTATTACTACTGCACTAGCTGACTAGGTGCATCACTATTACTACTGCACTAGCTGACTAGGTGCATCACTATTACTACTGCACTAGCTGACTAGGTGCATCACTATTACTACTGCACTAGCTGACTAGGTGCATCACTATTACTACTACACTAGCTGACTAGGTGCATCACTATTACTACTGCACTAGCTGACTAGGTGCATCACTATTACTACTGCACTAGCTGACTAGGTGCATCACTATTACTACTACACTAGCTGACTAGGTGCATCACTATTACTACTGCACTAGCTGACTAGGTGCATCACTATTACTACTGCACTAGCTGACTAGGTGCATCACTATTACTACTGCACTAGCTGACTAGGTGCATCACTATTACTACTGCACTAGCTGACTAGGTGCATCACTATTACTACTACACTAGCTGACTAGGTGCATCACTATTACTACTACACTAGCTGACTAGGTGCATCACTATTACTACTGCACTAGCTGACTAGGTGCATCACTATTACTACTACACTAGCTGACTAGGTGCATCACTATTACTACTACACTAGCTGACTAGGTGCATCACTATTACTACTGCACTAGCTGACTAGGTGCATCACTATTACTACTGCACTAGCTGACTAGGTGCATCACTATTACTACTACACTAGCTGACTAGGTGCATCACTATTACTACTGCACTAGCTGACTAGGTGCATCACTATTACTACTGCACTAGCTGACTAGGTGCATCACTATTACTACTGCACTAGCTGACTAGGTGCATCACTATTACTACTGCACTAGCTGACTAGGTGCATCACTATTACTACTACACTAGCTGACTAGGTGCATCACTATTACTACTACACTAGCTGACTAGGTGCATCACTATTACTACTACACTAGCTGACTAGGTGCATCACTATTACTACTGCACTAGCTGACTAGGTGCATCACTATTTACTACTGCACTAGCTGACTAGGTGCATCACTATTACTACTACACTAGCTGACTAGGTGCATCACTATTACTACTAGCACTAGCTGACTAGGTGCATCACTATTACTACTACACTAGCTGACTAGGTGCATCACTATTACTACTGCACTAGCTGACTAGGTGCATCACTATTACTACTACACTAGCTGACTAGGTGCATCACTATTACTACTGCACTAGCTGACTAGGTGCATCACTATTACTACTACACTAGCTTGACTAGGTGCATCACTATTACTACTGCACTAGCTGACTAGGTGCATCACTATTACTACTGCACTAGCTGACTAGGTGCATCACTATTGCTACTAGCACTAGCTGACTAGGTGCATCACTATTGCTACTACACTAGCTGACTAGGTGCATCACTATTACTACTACACTAGCTGACTAGGTGCATCACTATTACTACTACACTAGCTGACTAGGTGCATCACTATTACTACTGCACTAGCTGACTAGGTGCATCACTATTACTACTACACTAAGCTGACTAGGTGCATCACTATTACTACTGCACTAGCTGACTAGGTGCATCACTATTACTACTGCACTAGCTGACTAGGTGCATCACTATTGCTACTACACTAGCTGACTAGGTGCATCACTATTGCTACTACACTAGCTGACTAGGTGCATCACTATTACTACTACACTAGCTGACTAGGTGCATCACTATTACTACTACACTAGCTGACTAGGTGCATCACTATTACTACTGCACTAGCTGACTAGGGTGCATCACTATTACTACTACACTAGCTGACTAGGTGCATCACT